>CM038143.1:543865378-543875990 GCA_021437245.1 Aegilops speltoides
ATTTTCGTGACTCTCCTCTCTTTCTTCTCCCCGTACCATTATTTTGATCATTTCGAATCTTGAGATTGCTTCAATGCATGTGATCCCTCTCCTCAGCCTTCCCTCCTAAATCTTAGAATCCTAATGCATGGTGCTATGTCGAAATCCATTTTTTATCCCCAAGGAAAATCAAAGAAGAAGAAAGCCTGGTATTCTCTACTTGAATTCAGGAAGATTCAGATACCGAAAGCAATAGGAATGGGAAAGCGGAGCGGCAATAGGTTTATGACTGAGCACTAGAGCACGGAATAGCGGAATGAAGGTTGGGAAATATGCCATGCAGAATTCCAATAAGTTGGCACCGCTTTCCCTTTCCATATGAAAATAGAGAGGAAAAGCATGGGTGGACCAAGCGTTTTAACGGAATCTAGTGATGGAGAAAGAAGAAAGAATGGGAAGAAAGCAGCCATGGGCAAGCTTTAATGAATAGAAATAAGTAGGAGTTACATCCTTTAAATTCGAGTGAAACGAGCCTTTGGCGTAGTCACAAATTCGACTGCCCTTTCACTATTATTATTATTTGAGTAATAGCGGAAGGAGTGCCAAAACCCATTTTAGTAGAAAGCTGCTGCCCTTTTATAGTAATGCGGAGTGACATAATCAATCGAATTCGATTGGTTGGTTCCCTTATTAGTCAATTGCTTTTGACGTGTCGGTGGGAATGGGAGAGCCTCTTTTCTTCCCGCAATGGAATCGGCTTAAGCTCAACCTTTTCTTTCATTTCCTATCATAGGGATATCAAAATAAATCCAATTGCGTTTTCTTAGTTTAGAATATCAAAGACATCCCACAACCCGGTCTTAGGTTGAGTAAGTCTTTGTGGGAACTTCAAGAGAGAGAGAGATCATAGCTTAATATCAAAGGTCGGTATACCTGCCTCGTTAAACATACACATTCACTAGTTCCATTCGAACCTTTCTCTAGATGGAATCTGATTCGACTTTCAAATGCAAGAGCAAGAATGCCGTGAGGAGCCCTATCTAAAAATGCAAGGCCAGATCCACTTTCTTTAATCGGCGGGCAAGGGATCGCAAACATCTTTTCTTTTCGGAGAAAAGGTTTTCAAAAGATATCCCAAGGGGTCTTAGGTAAGGTAAGGAGTGACAGCTCTCTTCAATAAGCTGGCTCTTTAAGGGAAGATAGGGCATCTCCTAAAATGTGGAAGTTTGGTGCTTTAGCGATAGGGCCGGCACGCTTTCTTTGGAAAGTAATAAGTCGACAAAACAAGGTAGGTCTACCCCTAATAAAGGTTTTGCTCGACGACCACTGTATCCATTCTCGATTAAAGCACGGAGAGTTAGGTTTATTATCTCGGTTTGATGCTATCTTCTCCACGACTTGGTTCTTATGGATCTCCTCCGGTCCTAGGCATCTTGTCTCTAGCTCTGCTCTCTATCGGTAGTAAAATCAGTACTTTGTCTTTGCTGTCTCTGTCCATTCCTTCAACACCGATGGACTCGGGTGGCATAACCCTTTAATAAGAAGCGTAAGACCTAAAGCGAGGAGATAGAATCGAAAGAATGATAGCAAGTTCTTTGAAAGTGGGAAGAAAGCCAAGGATACGGTGGTGTGTAGGGTCTTTCAAATCAATCAGGAAAGCGTGAGCTGAGAAGGAACACGGCTTTCCACGCCTTGACAAGTGGATCTACCAAGAATAGCTTTTTCAGCCGTTACTTATTATATAATAGCTCGATCTGCTCACGCATGTGATTGATTTCTCCCCTCTCTTTCAAAAATCTTCCATTCGAACAGGAAGATTCCCTTCTCGCTGTGTATCCAGAACCTGAGGATGATGAGGATCTATAAAGGTTCTTTGATCGAGCTCTCGCTTGGCTTCTTTTGTTGCGAAGACCAGGACCCGTCTTATTTGCTGAAAACACATCTGCTTAGGGACTCTTTCCTTTCAATGGACATACTTGCAGGAACTGATTCTACCTTGAGGCGCTTCCCTCTTTTACGATTCCTTCCTTTGACCACCGAAAATACAACTTCTAATAGCCATTCCTATTTTTAGATGTTTCAAACAAGTGATTTTACACTTTTATCCTTCCTATCTTTCCCGATAGAGGAGTTTGACCCTTCCACTTCGCCTTTGCCCTTTGTACTTCTTCCCGCAATTGAGATCCTGTTAAGGAAGAATATCTCGCTCGTGCTTTTTTTTTGAGGAAATCGCTCTACTTTTTCGGCGATGAGTGATTGAGTAAGGTCTAATTCAATCGTGTTATGACCTACCTTTTTGATTGAAGTAAACGAGAGCTTTACTTCTTCTTTTCAAACCCTAAGGTTTGAGCTCGTCCTCGGTCGGATTCGGATCCTTTTCTCTCTTTTAAATTCCATAGATATAGATGTCTCATTGCCGAATCCGAATCCTTAGAACAACTCGATTCCGTTGATTCACTATCCATTTGTCCTTCAACCGGATTAATGGTCAACGACTTTGACAGCCTTTCCTTCACACAAGGTTTTTAATCCATCTCCCCCGCTTAGGGCAGTAAGGGGAAGTAGCGATATTCCGATTCCTTCGTGGGGAATCAGCGAAGGCAACCGCTCCGGCAGCTTTAGTACTTAAGTTAACGCCCAGCCCTTATCCCGCGATGAGAAGGTAGATCACGGTAAGCCAACTCCTATCCTTCTTGCGAAAGGGCATTCAATGCCATCTTCATTCCTTCCTTGCTTGAGGAGCAGGTCGAATAGTCAAAGAAGGGATGGCTAATTCTAGGAATAGAGTAGCATTCTCAAGCACTACCCTCCATTTTTTAGTCCATATAAAATAGTCAATCTACCAGCAGCAGAGGCTGCAGATACATATCCACCACCTGTTTATCTACTACCATAAGCGGGGCGATTGCGGGTAAAGAGTGTTGTGAGGGCTTTCATTTGCGCGTTAAGGGCACTTTACATTATAGCACTAGAAATCTGTGCCGTTAGTCGAATGCTCGGAATGAAAGAATGACTATTTCCTTCTTTGGAACATAATGACAACCGCAGGAATTGGAATAAGACATGTTAAGTTTCTCCTCTTTACGTCTAATGACTACTACAACATGCCTAGACTATAACATTCCTACAGAGTGCTGCCCATAGATTACGGAACACTTGGCATATGTTGATTGAGTCCGGGTATAGCTCCCTCACTCGCTCTACTTTGAATCACGAATTAGCGTATGAAAAGCGGCGATCTTTCTCTATTTCTTCCTCTTCCACCAAAACAAACAAGTTGTTTTCGGCATCGAGCAAACTTAGTTCTTCGTTCCTCCGGTAATTGGAGTGATATATAAGGATTGGGGTTGTCACCCGTATGCTTCTTATCTTTGGCTTGAACAAGGGAGTCCTTTCAAGCTTCATCAAATCCATGGCACAAGGTCTGTTTTTCATTATAGAATAGAGCAAGAATCGGATTGTGAATTAGGATTGTATGCAAGAAGGGATTCGGAAGCAGAAAGCGAGTCAAGTAATCCGAATCGTAGCCACTCTCATTCTAATGCTTATATCGAGAACTAGTTCACCGAACAAAGGGACAGAACTCTTGACTAAAGCAGTAGCGAGCTAATACCTAAATTGGAACTCTGAAATAGCACTCATTCATTCAATTATTTGAAGCTAAGGTGCGGGAAAAGAATACATAAGGTTAGATATGAACTAGTTGACTGTTCGATTGAGGGACTACGATGCATTTGACTCATGTTTTATTCCATTCCGGGCATAACATGAGTCGATTCGATGGTATTTTGATGACCCAACATCTTAGTAAGTTTCACCCGACTTGAAAGTGGATCTTTAATGCTAAATGGTATTATGTACGAGGTTGCTGTTTCTAGGCGTGTTCATGGCGGTAGGAATAAATCACGTCTCCTTTTCAAAATGCGGTGTTCGTTGTTGATTCTCCCGATTAGTTAGCAAACTTAGCTAAACAATTGTGTTAGGAATAAGAAAGCGATGTCGGCGGAAGAAATACAAAGAAACCTATCACACTTTTGTAGTATAGACGCGGTGCACCTGATTTTATAGGCATCGGAATGGGTTTATCTTGGAAGATCTTGACTTCTCCGTGCCTTACGCCTCCGACACATCATATCTCCTATGCCGACCTCGTACTTTTGATCACTTCTTCCTTACGAATTGTATCTATTACTTAATTGTGTCTATTTAAGCTTTTCTCGATTGATATTCATTTTTCATCTATCTCATGAAATTTCCCTTCTATTAGCGATAAAGAGCAATTGACGAAGTCAGCAGGAATCCGTCGGATGACGGTATGGATCAAAGGAATCCTCCTATCTTCGATGAACACCCTTTTCTTTGGGATTTCGCATTCCTATTCCGATTGGCGAAGCCTTTCTTTACTGTTTGTACCGCCCTATGGCGATTTCTTACTCAACGTTTGCACTTTCTTACCAACTCTTGTACAAGTTAGGTTCAGCGTTGTTACGGCGATTAAGATTTCTCTGTTTGACGGTTTTACCTTCAACAACCTTTGTTGCATCACTTCTCGATAGCTTTAGTGCTCGGAGAGTAAGCATAGCATATTGTCGACTAGTTATTTATTGATAGCAAACAGCTAGTAGGTCAAGCCGAGCCTTCACTCACTCAGCTTGGGTCAAGACCGTATCTCTAATTGGCGGAGACGAACTCCAATCCACCCACTTCATTTGTTTCCCAAGGAGGGTCATCAGTGAGTCCGCTCTCCCCAAGGTAGTTAAAAGGCGTGAGGTACGCATTCCCTGCACCAATGTACCAAGCACTTTACCTTTAATCACTAGATGGGCTCGAGCCAGGGTCCTATTTTCGTTCTCCATGACTTCAAAGCTGCTTCTCTTTATCAATTCTCGACAGTTCTATAAACATTGGTACCGGGGTTCTATGACCAAAAATCTTATATATTTTTTCTCCTTGCGTTTATGTATTTATTATCGCTGTCTAAATGCGATGACTGTCGTCGACAAGTATCCGTGCCCATAGTCGAAGAACTCACGGATGTACGGTGCCTCATGGTTTTCTAAACCCGATCTCAGAGCTGGTTATCACCAGATTCGTATGGCAGGTGGCGATGAATTCAAAACAGCCTTCCAGGACTGGAAGGGCACTACGATACAAGGTCATGTCCTTGACCTCGCGGGAGCACCAGCCACCTTCTTGGGAGCCATGAACGCCACTCTCAAACAAACCCCTTCTGCGCAAATGCGCCTCAGTGTTATTGGCGACATTTTAGTCTCTGATGCCTCTCTTGAAGATCACACAATCCACTTGCAATCAGTGCTTGAGTTGTTAAGAAGGGATCAATGGCAAGTCAAGCGCTCAAAGTGCTCTTTTGCTCAACGCCCGTTATCCTATTTGGGCCATACTATCAGCCAGACATGGGGTTGCCACTGAAACCCACAAAATTAAGAACATTGCCAACAGGTCTTCTCCATGTCACCAAAGAAGTCCGCAGCTTCTTTGGTTTGGCGGCTATTACAGCGCTGTTAGCGCATTTCGGCATCATTGCAAAGCCAGCGACACATCTCCGGAAGAAACATGGGGAGATCCTGAGCTTTGAGGCAACTAAAGAAACAGGATGCTTTTCAATTATATTTAAAACGAAGAGGAAGACAAAGCAACCCTAGGATTTTCTCTGCTCCCGATTAATACTCTGGCTCGACATAAACCCAAGGACGGCAACCGCTGCTAAACCAGGATCTCCATCTCTTTGAATAAAAGCCATCCTTTCCATCGACCAGCCTACAAGCATCTTGGTACTATAATGAAGGGCGTTGACACTATCCCATTCTACATAGCAGGGTAATTCGAAACATCTCATCTAAAAATCATTTAGAGATAAGTTTC
The DNA here is from genome assembly GCA_021437245.1 of Aegilops speltoides. Lineage (NCBI taxonomy): Eukaryota > Viridiplantae > Streptophyta > Magnoliopsida > Poales > Poaceae > Aegilops > Aegilops speltoides. Next base: position 543,871,241 of record CM038143.1, read on the forward strand.
TATAGAAAGATAAGCGGGTGTACAAATGAACTTTCTTATGATACTATGATACTCGAGATACCACTCATTGGATGGGACGGTGGACCATTGATCGATAAAAAGTAGTAAATAAGCCCTTTTCTCGCATGTACGAGAGATTGCACAACCTTGCCTTGAATGCTTGAAGTTCTAAATAAATCTGAAGAGGAAGGCCAATTGTATCATGTCAGCAATGGTACTCTCTGGGCTATAGACTGTCACCGCTTCAAGGTATCTTGCTTGTGAAAGCCGAACAAAGAAGAAAAGAACGAAATGGCGGTTCATCGGTAGTCAAAGGTGCAGACTTCATTCTTTGTTTCCTTCATCCTCTACCATTACGTTTTGCTTTTTAGGACTACCTAAAGGAAAGGAATAGAATGATCCATAGTCGTACCTACTTGAGGGCACCGAATGCATACAACTTCGTCAACTTTATATATATATATAATTATTGATTCCATTCACACCCTTTGGGAACAGGAAACGGAGAACTTGTTGCTTTCTTACTGTTTTTGCTGTAGCTGAGGACAACTTAGATTGAAATGATTTACTTTATCTAGGTACGTGGTCCAAGCGGATAGGTAGAATTACCCGAGAGGAGCCCTAATTTCAGCATAAAAGGAAGAAGTCGGGTCCGCGGGTTCGCCTTTTCGAATCAGACAGTGTTTTTGGCTTTGGCAATACCAGCTAGCTAGCTACTTACTTGTGTGGGAGTCCTATAAAGAAAAGCTGAGTTATAGACTGACTAAAGAAATCCACCTAAGCCATAAGTTTTTGTTACAATGGCACACCTGCTTGCAAACTAGAAAATCTGATTCTAGTAGAAAGTGGACTAAGTCTTAAGAGAGATAAGCGGTCTTTATACACTAGCCCTACTTGAATTCATCGGTGGCGGATGCATTGTAAGCAATTCCAGGTCCAATTTCTTTGAGGTGGCGTAGCCAGCCCTACCTAAGTATTGAACAAAACCAACCATTTTTATAATATTATCCTATCTTGCATATTAATTAAGACCACTTATTAGATCAAGGTTGGCATACATAGCATAGGAAGGTGGAGATCTAAAGTAATCTATATGTCCCTCAGCCAGTTATCCATTTCTCTGGATATGAAGTTTACAACATAAAAAAATGACCCTTTTCATAATGAAATCCATTACATGCCATCCAAGAACTCGATCTGGATTACCAGCTTTGGGGTGGAAGGACGGATCGATCAACCAAGCAACAACGATCCCTTTACGATGGTCAAGTCACGAAGGTCGATCGGATTGCCGATCTGCCGTGTTGTTTGACTGATTTTTTCATCTCAAAACCATTGATGCTGACACATCCTTTGCTCAAGTGATTTTCTGCATGGTTCTAGGAACCAAAAGAAGACTTTGGGTAGGTCAACGATAGATTCTATGTCTATAATGGAGCGTAGGTTCTTTTTAGGAGGAAAGCTTAGAAGGATTCTTTTTAGGCGTAAGAACCATCGAAGAGCATGGGATTGGTATTGCTGGCGGGGACTTTAAAGTGAGAGCTTGATCACTAAACCCCAAATGCTTTCGATCATTCCTGCTAAAGCAGTTGGCAATGACTCATTGGAAACTTCTATTGGATCTGGGAGAAGAAGAAATCCAATCAATGGGTAGGTAGTCAATTTCTGCGAAAGCACAAACCTTTTCTCTTACTTAAGGCGATAAAATCCATTCATTTCGATAATAATCTGTTTGAGATGTGTTTTACCGAGAAGGTATATGGTTTACGGTTCTAAGCCGTTGAGTTAGTGTTTTGGTAGTTGTTGTTTTGAAGGATGGCGGATCGAGTTGAAGGATAGCGAGGCATACCAACGCCATGCCAACAAGAGGAACCATCCGGACTTAAAACAGCCGACCTACCCCTGCCACTTCTTCCTCTAAGTCAAGTTGATAGATTTACATATGAGTTTTCAAGTGCCATCTCCGTCTAAGCGGTTGAGTTCAAGTGATTGTATCGAACAAAAGCCCCCTCCCGGGCAGGTACGCGTTATCTCTCTTCCAAAGTGTGATCATCTTCTCCGGTCTCCGTTTCCACCTATTTAAAATGGTCACTGTGCGGCATCAATTGAATTTGAATTCTAAAATAAAGTAGACTTGGTGAAGGAACCTATTCTCTGGTATCTGCTTGGCCATCTCATCTGGTTTTGGCCTTCTTTGTGAGAAGCTCTAACTTCGCTCGACGGGGTATGATCGCTCTTGTTGATAGGTCGATCGGAAAAGAATAAGTTCCAGGACTGAGCAGAAAGAAAGTACTCTAACACTTTCTTCGCCATTCTTTTCTATGAGGAGCTCTATTTTGCTAATACAAATGTAATGCTACCTCCCTCCGGTGATTCATAACTAGAAGAACTTCGTTGGCACAACCGACCTTATTAAAGGCCTCGGCCGTCGATCGTGAAAGATCTTATCTTGGAGTTCTAGTATGGGTCGTCGGCCCTTTCTCCTCCTCGATGAGGTGCAAACCCTGGTTACGTAAATGATTATAACTGCCTTGGAGCTAGATAAGCAAACCTTCTTACTGCTTGAGTATGATGGATGTTACACCTTTGCGGATACAAGCAAAAGCTTTCCAGCTAAGCTAGGAGTCAGAACGAACTCATGAAGCTATCCTTCTTCTTGGATCTCAAGATTCAAATGGAATTTTATCACCCCGGATTTTGGCTTTCATTTCCACTTTATACTTGAGTTAAGCAAGGCACCAGCATGGGAGAGAAGATAGCCCCTCGGGATCGCTTACTAGCCGGCCTGCTTGATTTATTTATGAGGTATCCAGATGGCCTTTGCCGTGAGGAAAGGGAAGCTGATGAGAGGTAAGGGAAAAGTCCATTTAATGAATAGGTTCACTACAGACTGTACTATCTCTAGACCCCCTCTCTATACTCCCTCATAATATATGGATCCCCCGGATAATATTGATCCTCCAACAGCTGACATATCTTATCTAAACTCCCGGAAACCTGGGCATGGCTTTTTCGAACTTAGTTGATTTCGCAAGAAGCAACTTGAAAAGCACAAAGACTACATCTAAACAAACCTTACGTCTTCGTTCGGCTCATTCTTCCTTATCTCACCCTATTTCCTTACTTTAGCTTAGAAGTAGGCATATGGGAAGTTACACAAAGATGACTTATCGGTGGGCCTAAGCTTACTCGATTCCATTCTTTCCAATATCATATATGCCTAGTGAAATGCATCTATCTCCTCTCCTCCCCTTCTTTCTTTTTATCCATTTTATATACCTAGTTGAAGACTACTTCAGATTATAGGGCGGGCTTTTCTACCCATTGACCGGGACCGATCACTGTGTTTGACCGCTCTTGGTATTCAGACCTTGGACTTTTTCGCTAGGAGCTGATCCATTCTTTAAGAGCTCTATACATAAAGAGAAGGCGTACTCACTTAAAGGACTGTGAAATCTACCCTATGCCCCGAAAAGTCTAGGCACCTAAATAAAGTAAAGATGGGATCCCTGACCAATAGATTAAGCTATCCAATGAGTTAGGAACCTTTTTTCTTCCCCCTTCTCTTCTCCGCTTTGCTCTGTTACTCCTTTTGCAGATGGTTGGTCACCACTCTTAGGCTTTTTGTTCTCTGCTTGTGGTGGGTCTCCAATCTTGATCCGGTGCTGACTTAATAGGGAAACCTACCCAGAAAATGCCCCCTTTTCCGGTCCGGTTAACAAAGCCTGTAAACCAAGAGCGGAACGAAGAGCTAAAACGTCACCTTTACCCTTATCCTATTTCTTTCTTACTTGTAAACCAGACCGCGTCATTCCTTTTTTCTTTCTTTGGTAAGGAAGGGACGGCTATTCCCACAGGTTGATCTTGATAAAATGTGCAGCGGTAAGCAACTAATAATCTCGATGCAGGACTGCCGTTCCCATAGGTTCCTCCTCCAAAACCTTCTTAGGCGAAAAAGACTGGAAGGGCTTATTCCCACTGCTGATTACTGAGAACCTTCTACCGGGAAAGATTTCCTTCTATGCCTAGTGGTTTTTGAATTGGAAATGGGAAAGGCAGAGAGAATTTACTCAAATTCCACTATGTTATGTATACAATGATCGGGTTGCGTCTGGTATGATCGGGGTGCTTTATCTAAACTAGGCAGGATAACTTGGCTAACTTTCCTACTCTGATAGCATCTCTGAACGGCAGGTACCCTCAACCGCCGTAACGAAGGAATGAATCTACTTTTGACTTGTCCTCCATATGCAATAGTTTGATTGTCAGGTTTCAAGAATCTTTGGAAGAAGGAAACCTCAGAGGCAGAAGGTAGAAAAACGATTTCATCATCTTATGGAAGGCATTTCCGTTTTGGTAGACCATTGGGGCAGAAGGAACACTCACCGTAGGCAATTCGTAACTCTATAGATGCAAACCTTTGAGGTAGGCATTGACCATTTGGTACTGTCACTAGTTCGGCATACTATAGAAACCCTTTGGTATAGGTAGACGTGAAGCTACATCAAAAATTGTCATTCTATAGATAGCTTAAGTTTGATACCTTCACAAATCCCCATCGTTGACCGAGATGGAGGTAACCTAACCATTGTAATATTTCCTTTCTGAAACCTGCTATCTTTCCACTTCTATCGGCTCACAACTTTTGGATCAATTCTGCGATAAGGCTGGATGGCCAAGGCTCCCTTTCGACTAGGACTCTCAGGTGGGTAAGATTCGGAAAACAGAAAAGCTAATCTGAATTCCTGCT
>CM038143.1:543876815-543888834 GCA_021437245.1 Aegilops speltoides
TGTCACATCCCTAGCTTCTGGTTTTGCACTAGGCTAGCTTCATGTGTGCATCATGTTTAAATTTTATTTAACTTGAAATGGGGATTGACAAACCCTAGCACCAAAATTAAATCAAATAGGGTCAACCATAAAATCTTTTCAATAAACCCAAAATGTCCCTAAGAAAAGTTCATGATTTCTGGTTAAGGTGGAAACCTCTCCAAAGATGGTGAATATATTCTTAGATCATTTATGGATTTTTGAGTTAACTCATAAAGTATTTGAATTTGGGCATTTGAATGCTATAAATAATTTAAATGCTCAAATAATTTTGAAACTAAATGTGGGCTGTTGCCTATATTTCAGAAGGTGCCCACAATTATTTTCAGGATTTTTAGAAGTGCTCTGGTATTTTTAATAAAGCCCAAACAACTACAGAAAAATAGAAAACAAAACAGAAAAGTAAAATAGGCAGAAACATACCTGAGCTTACCTGGCAGCCAACCACAGCCCAACACTGTGCAGCCCAACCGGCCCGACTGGCCCAGTGGCCAGTCATCGTTCTCCTCTTGCCAGAAGGACGCAATGGCGTGTCGCCACTGCCGCAAGCACGCGCCACGCTACCTCCTGCCAGCCTGCGTGCTTCCCCGATGCCCTGGACGCCTCTGGCATCGCCACGCAGCCCCGTGTTCCCCTCGACCTCTCCCCTCCTCGCAGCTCTCTCTCCCTCCCCTGACTCTCTTCCCCGAGCTCACCCGAGAGTCGCCGTCGCCGCCGCTCGCCATAACCACGGCCACCGTCCACCACTCGCCTCACCGACCAGTCCAGAAGGACCACAGCGTCGTCCTCATCACCTACGCAGAGCCAAGCTACGCCGGACAGCCTGCATCACCGGCTACCTCGCCGTCTTCAACCTCGGGGGCCGCCGATCGCCGCCGCCGATTCGTCGTCCACAGCCCGTACCCGAGCCCGCTGAGACCGCCGTCCGACCAGCTGTGAGCTCCTCGCTGTTCCCCCTTACTTTCGCTCGTTTGCCTCGCCTGACCGTAGCTCCGCCGGAGCCGTGAGCTCCTCGCCGCGGCGATGATGCGATCCACCGCCACGGTCATCGCAGCCCGTGTCCAAGCACACCAACGTGCTCGAGAACCTCTCCGCGCACCGTAGCCACCACGAGATCCTCCTCCACGAACACCCTAGCGGTGAACTCGAGCACGTCCGAACTCCGGCCGCCGCGCAAGTCGCTGCCGCCGTCGACCTAGGCCACCGAAGCCGCTGTTGCGTGCACCACTCGACGCGGACGAGCCTCCCCGTCGCGTAGAGCCCCTCCGCCGCCCATTTGGTAGCCGGAGAGCAAAACCCGAGCCCCTCCGCCGCACCTGTCGTCGCCGGCGTTGAGCCGCCGGCCTGTTTGGGCCATTTGACCGGGGTTTGACCTCCCCCTGTGTCACTGACATGCGGGACCAGCCCGCCTAATTAACCTAGGTTAGTTTAAGTTAAAACGCTAACTAACCCAGTTAGTTAGGTTAGTCACTGACACGGAGGACCCACTGGTCAGTTTGACCTGGGCTGCCCGTTGACTCGCTTACGTCATGCTGACGTAGTGCTGACGCAGTAAATCCTTTTCTGGATTTATTTTTTTACAGGAAATTTCAGAAAATAGCCAAAACTTCAAAAATTCATAGTAATTCAACCATAACTCCAAACGAAATAAATTATATATGAAAAATGATCAGAAAAATCCAATCTATCCATCTGTACCATTTTCATGCATGTTAGAACAACTTATAGCTGCTGTTTAGCACAAATCTTTTAAATGGCATTTGAATAATCACATATGGAGTTTGAATTTGGATTTTGTATTCAAATCAACTTCATTTAATCTGTTGCTAGTTGCATTAGCTCAAACCACAGCATATTGCCATGTCATGATCATGCATCATATTGTGCATTTGCATTGATTGTGTTTCCTTCTCAGTTGCCGGTAATTGCCCCCTCTCAATAGACGCGTTCCGACGACGAGTTCGATGACACCGATGAAGAACTATATTATCTTCAGAAGTGCCAGGCAAGCAGAACCCGCTTGTTCATTCCGATACATTCCCACTCTCTCGCTCCTGCTCTCTTTTACTGCATTAGGACAACAACGATACAACTGTTACTTGCTGCGGTAGTTGAACCCCTTTATCCTCTGCATGACCTGTCATTCCACAGTAAATAGATGAAACCCACTAGCATGAGTAGGAGTTGCTTGAGCCCTGATGTGCCTACTCATTCATGCTTGTTTGTCATGCCTGCTATTGCTTAGAGTTGTGTCAGGTCTGATTCATCGGGAATGAATCGGAGGTGTGTGAACATGTCCTATTGTTGAGAGCTAAATGTGTGAACACGATTTGGTAAAGGTAGCGGTGAGAGGCCATGTAGGAGTACATGGTGGGTTGTCTCATTGCAGCCGTCCTCAGGAACTGAGTTCTGTGTTTGTGATCCATGAACAGTTACTACCACACATTGGGCTCCGGGCGCTCCAAGCCCTCTCGGCTTCTTAATCACCCTTGTTCTCTGTCCAGGAGTTGCAACTAGTTTCTGGTGTTTGTAGGTAGTGTTAGTAGTCTACCAAGTGGCACCCGGTACAGGTGGGCTTGGGACAGACTAGGCACATGTACACGTGTACCAAGTGGCACCGGATGGTGGGCTTGGGAACCCTGCTCACATCGTTTGGGGCCGTGAGCGACACCCGGCGGATCTCCTTGCGGATGGAACCCGAATAGGCGATAAACCTGGACGAGAGACTTGAGTGTTTAGGTAGGCGTGGCCGACTCCTCGCCCGCTTCCGCTTGAAGGTTGCCGTGGTACATGGCGTGTCTGAGCGATAAGTGGCGAGAGCGTGTGAAGAAGTACACCCTGCGGGGTTATCATTATCTATTGAATAGCCGGATTCCTCGGATATGGAAACTTGGACCCCTTGTGCAGTTCATAGACAAGTGAAAGTGGATACTCTAAAATACGCAAGATAAGCGTGAGTGCTATGGATGGCGTTCTCGTGGGAGACGGAGCAAATCCATAGTGGTGTATTGATATGGTGAATATGTGGACTCATGTGCGCCACCTCAAAAGAGTTACTTGCGAATGTAGTTCAGGTTAGCCACCGAGTCAAAGCTGGCTTGCTGCAGTTAAACTCCACCACCCCTTTGTTGATAATGATGCATATGTAGATAGTTCGATGTAAGTCTTCTTGGGTACATTTGTACTCACGTTTGCCTATTTTATGTTTTTGCAGAGACTTCAGTCTCACTAGTAGTTCCACGTGGACTTGACGTTTAGCTTGTTACCTCAGCTACGATCTTGTGCCCTCGGCAGATCTGGTAGATAGTCGGGCTTCTAAGCCTTTTTCATTTGTAGATGTCTCGTACTCGGACATGTTAAGCTTCCGCTTGTGCTTTGACTTGTATGCTCAATGCTGGGTCGAGACCCATGTTTGTAATATCTCGCCTCCTCGGGCCTATTGAATAAATACTTGAGTCGTAGAGTCGTGTTGTGATGCCATGTTGTATTTGCACATATCGAGCATATTGTGTGTATGCTATTGAAATGCTTGGTATGTGTGGGATCTGACTATCTAGTTGTTTATCTTTAGTAGCCTTTCTTACCGGGAAATGTCTCCTAGTGTCTCCACTGAGCCATGGTAGCTTGCTACTGCTCCGGAACACTTAGGCTAGCCGGCATGTGTCCTTCTTCGTTCCTGTGTCTGTTCCTTCGGGGAAATGTCATGCGATGAATACCGGAGTCCTGTTAGCCCGCTACAGCCCGGTTCACCGGAGTCCTGCTAGCCTAGTGCTACAGCCTGGATTCACTCGCTGATGACCGACACGTTCGATGCTGGGTCATGGATGCCTGTCCCTGTAAGTCTGTGCCACTTTGGGTTTACGACTAGCCATGTCAGCCCGGGCTCCTTATCATATGGATGCTAGCGACACTATCATATCGTGTGCCAAAAGGCGCCAAATGGTCCCGGCAAAGGTAAGGCAACACCGTGGAATACCGTGCGTGAGGCCGCAAAGTGATATGAGGTGTTACATGCTAGATCGATGTGGCATTGAGTCGGGTCTGACAGCTTTGGTATCGAGCTTTGATCGCTGTAGGATTACCAAGCCAAACTGGTCGAAGTTGAGTCTAGAAATGCTTTAGTTATATGTAGGGGAATTGATTGTGGGATGGGAACGTAAGGCTCTTTTTACACCTTATACCTCATGGCCTTCTGATCTGAGTCAACCTCTTCTCTTCTACGGGGTTTAGGAACTAGGCTTCTCATCTATCTACTAGGATGACGAGTTACTATATTAGAGACTTATAGGATTGATAGTTTCAAGTCTCAGTTCAGCTTTTACTACTTCTGTATGTTCATAGCTGGTCTCAGAACCTTGCTTTTGTGATGTTGAGTGGTTATGCCACCATTTCTGCAGGATATCTCAAATAATTTTGAGCATTTACAACCGTTATGCTGTCCGAGTCATCCCAGGTTTCTAAAACAATCTGAAGCATTTGCAAATCCCTTCCTCCCATTTTGATGTTCATTTGGGCTAGATTAATCACACAAATTAGAGTGTTGGGGTACTCCGCTGCCTCGGCATATATGTTGGAGCTATTATTATGACCCTAGGTGTCTTAGAGGATCGCCAGGTAATCTAGCCCTGTTTTGTGTTCCCAGTGTGATGATTCTGGCCATCATTCTCGAAAGCATCCCGTGATGTTATTAGTTAGTAGGAATTCTACTCCTTGGGTTTTGAACCCGAGATTCACCCTACTTACTTCATGTTGATAGTAATTGCTAGCTCCCTTAGGTTATTAGTAACCTTTGCGATAGTCCTCAAGGTCCGTGGTATTTCCTTCTTCCAAATACTATGAACCGTTTATGGCAACAGTTCCTCGTTGAACCAAAAGATCTCAACAGGAGTGCCTCGATGAGTTCTCCATTCTATATTGTGACTCTGCCAGTTCAACCTCTCTGCATGGATTGTCCGGAAGAAATATGTTGAACTCGTTCGACATTCTAATCCATGCGTCCACAACTCAGAAAATCGTATGTTCTTTTGAGTTGTCCCCCTTAGTCGTCTTTTGACCCTCGTCTATCAATTGATGGTCAAGAGTATGCGTGCATTCGTTCATTGATGCCTATTACTCTTGTGGTCCGTCAAGCCATTCCATTCCGGAATGACTAGGAGAAACAAACTCCAGTACCTCATCCATATCCAGTATTGGGTCAAAGTAGTTGTACTCCACAGACCAAACACTAACCCAGCTTTTGATTCTGTTCTACCCTGAAGTATTACCGTCTTTATGTCAGGATTGTCATGAGAATTGCACCAGCCCTTGTGAATTATTGACGAAGTGATACTTCTTGCCATCATTTTTCATTTCTCGGTTCCGTGTTGTTGCAACCGGAACGCCGATAGGTGAACTATGAAGTGTGAAATCTATACTCCTAGCAACTCTGTTGCTTGGTAGTTAATGGACAATAACTTCATTCTTAGTGTGTTGGTTCTTGAATCATCATTCTAAGACTGATTGTGCTACCTAGTCCTTATTTCCTGGTGCACCCTTCGATCAATGAGTTAGGAGTTGTGCCAATCCCTCGCTCTTATGATCATATCGTCTTGCCCTGAAAAGCAAGATCGTTCTCGAGCTTAGTGACATACCGGTGGTTCGTGATGTTCCGAATATCTTCTCGGAAGTATTACCAGGTTGTCACCTGACCGCTATGTTGAGCTCGTGATCAAGTTGGTTTCTTGTAACCACCCCCTTCTCCAAGAATCTGTGTTGAATACCCCTGAGCTAGTTGGTCAAGCTAAACAACAACTTGGAGAGTTGGAAGATAAAAGCTTGTCCGACTTAGTTCATGTTAAGGGATATCTTTTGTGTGTGTGTGTGTGTGTTGAAGAAAGATGATATCTCCGTCGATTGGTCCTCGTGGTCAGTTGTTGGATCTATTGCCTTGTCAAAACTTTGACTTGAGTATGGGTTATCGTCAAGTCAAATCAGAACCAACGATGTTCGTAATGTTGTCTTACTCGTGGTTGATCCCTCGAGCATGCACCATTATATCTTTTTTTTGGATCTGACCAATACTATCACCTTGTTCACATAGTTATGGAATTCCATTTATATGGTCATCCTGATGACTTGTTGTTGAGCCCATCAGCAGCATTTTATCTTCTCCATGATTCTGTTGGACATTAAGCTAGTATTGGAAACTTTTATAAGCATTATCTTCATGACCGCTCATGGAGCATATGCTCGAATGAAAGAAGTGATCTCCTCTAATTCATGTGCATTTGGTGCAAGTTGCCGCCATGAGTTCGAGAAAGATTGTTTTGTTTCCTTTGGAATCATCCCAAGTCAGTCATGCATGTGCAAAGTATTCTATGGTCTGTTAGACTGATCATCTTCATTCCATATGAATTCCCTAGCAAACCAAGCCACTAATTGATTTGTTCAAGGAGAGGAAGTTCCTTCTTAAGAGCATGCCTTCTGTAAGGACTTCGATATCCTCGATGATGGTTCCCCACCGGAACTCGGTAGTGTTTTATTGTAAGACTACCATGGGATCATGTTTGTCTGGGACAACGTGTTCACATGTTTGTAGCAGTACCAGCTCATGTTTTGGAGCTTGCTATCGTAGTTCATTTCCCGAGAATCACGCAACATCATCTCGTCGGTTTGTGTTGCAAACTCTCATTTTTCTTTCAAGACTCGATGAGTCTAGATTATTCTGACACCAACCAGATCTGAATCTCAGGCAGATATAATGGTTTTAACATTTCCCAAGAACTATAATATTGGTCTCGCGATAATCGGTAAAGTGGATGTCGTGGCCAACACACCCCGCCGAATGACCTGTTATTGTAGTATCTTGATTGAGAAAGTTGACCACCTCCCCATAAGGACTTCGTAGGATTTACTCCCTAGTTGTGCCTTATGATTTTTTTTGTGTTCCCGAAGTCCGACCTTTTACTTGATGTTCTAGATACCAAACCATATCTAAGAATGGGATACACTAGTACATCAAGGAGAACATTAGAAGCGGAGTGCTAAATGTCTCTCGGTCGATCTTCCAGATTTTGTTCCCCTTGGCCTCGCTAAGGTGAAATCTGAGAAGGTGTTGTCTTCCTTTGCATCTGCATTATCCATCACTATTCATCATGGTGGTATGTTGTGTTGCCAGGATCCTTGACACGGATGTTGGTAAAACCTTGATGAATATGGAAATGCTCAAGTTCTTGAGAGCACGCGTAAGTGCTAGGTTTTATTGTCAGCATTAAATGCATAGTGCTCTCAGTTTCCTCGGTTATGCTATAACCCTTTCAACCGTGGACTCACTCTCTACTGCTGAGCTTCTCCCCAGCTACTAAAATCATCCTTTGTGTTGGTCTTCAACAAGGTAATCCACATCATCCATTCTGGTCCGAGAATGTCATTCTCTCGGACTCCTTCAAATGATCGACTGTGAATTGCCATAGGCTGGTATAAAAAGTTTCAATGATCTACGTATCAAAAATAATTCTCTTTGCCACCTGAGGGAACAATGCTACGAGTCACCTCTCCCAAGGTGTCTCATTGTGGTATCATGCCAATTTTTTTTCCTCGCTACTTTGAAACCTCATCAAATTGTTTCTTCCGCCCTTCATGATGTGTGTTTTGCCTCTCAGCTCAAGAGATGTTCTACATCTCATTCCGTGAGTTGATCTTGTGATCATTAAGATGATCCATCCTTGTAGAGTGTCTCTGTCCTCGTGTTGGATGCAAATCTCCAAAGCAAGACGTCGAGACAAGATGATGATCGAATCAAGGTTCTTATGGAGTGCAACCTGGATCGCGAAGATTGTGCTAGCTTCGTGTCCCCTCTGTCTTCTTACCTCACGTCTTGAATCTCGGGTCGAGATTCTTGTTTAGTGGGGGTGAGTTGTCACATCCCTAGCTTCTGGTTTTGCACTAGGCTAGCTTCATGTGTGCATCATGTTTAAATTTTATTTAACTTGAAATGGGGATTGACAAACCCTAGCACCAAAATTAAATCAAATAGGGTCAACCATAAAATCTTTTCAATAAACCCAAAATGTCCCTAAGAAAAGTTCATGATTTCTGGTTAAGGTGGAAACCTCTCCAAAGATGGTGAATATATTCTTAGATCATTTATGGATTTTTGAGTTAACTCATAAAGTATTTGAATTTGGGCATTTGAATGCTATAAATAATTTAAATGCTCAAATAATTTTGAAACTAAATGTGGGCTGTTGCCTATATTTCAGAAGGTGCCCACAATTATTTTCAGGATTTTTAGAAGTGCTTTGGTATTTTTAATAAAGCCCAAACAACTACAGAAAAATAGAAAACAAAACAGAAAAGTAAAATAGGCAGAAACATACCTGAGCTTACCTGGCAGCCAACCACAGCCCAACACCTGCAGCCCACCGCCCGACCGGCCCAAAGGCGATCATCGTTCTCCTCTTGCGGAAGGGCCTTGGCAGCGTGGTGCCAGCCCAGCCCGCACGCGCCTCACCACCTCCTGCCTGCCTGCGTGCTTCCCCGATGCCCTGGACGCCTCTGGCATCGCCACGCAGTCCCGTGTTCCCCTCGACCTCTCCCCTCCTCGTAGCTCTCTCTCCCTCCCCTGACTCTCTTCCCCGAGCTCACCCGAGAGTCGCCGTCGCCGCCGCTCGCCATAACCACGGCCACCGTCCACCACTCGCCTCACCGACCAGTCCAGAAGGACCACAGCGTCGTCCTCATCACCTACGCAGAGCCAAGCTACGCCGGACGGCCTGCATCACCGGCTACCTCGCCGTCTTCAACCTCGGGGGCCGCCGATCGCCGCCGCCGATTCGTCGTCCACAGCCCGTACCCGAGCCCGCTGAGACCGCCGTCCGACCCGCTGTGAGCTCCTACGCTGTTCCCCCTTACTTTCGCGCTCGTTTGCCTCGCCTAGACCGTAGCTCCGCCGGAGCCGTGAGCTCCTCGCCGCCAGCGATGATGCAGTCACCGCCACGGTCACTGCAGCCCGTGTCCAAGCACACCAACGTGCTCAGAACCTCTCCGCGCACCCGTAGCCACCACCAGATCCTCCTCCTGAACACCCTAGCGGTGAACTCGAGCACGTCCGAACTCCGGCCGCCCGCGCGAAGTCGCTGCCGCCGACCTAGGCCACCGGTTATTGCCATTGCGTGCACCACTCGACGCAGACGAGCCTCCCTGTCGCGTGAGAGCCCTCCGCCGCCCATTTGGTAGCCGGAGAGCAAAACCCGAGCCCCTCCGCCGCACCTGTCGTCGCCGGCGTTGAGCCGCCGGCCTGTTTGGGCCATTTGACCGGGGTTTGACCTCCCCATGTGTCACTGACATGCGGGACCAGCCCGCCTAATTAACCTAGGTTAGTTTAAGTTAAAACGCTAACTAACCCAGTTAGTTAGGTTAGTCATCGACACGGAGGACCCACCGGTCGTTTGACCTGGGCTGCCTGTTGACTCGCTTACGTCATGTCGACGTAGTCTTGTACGATAAATCCTTTTCTGGATTTATTTTTTTACAGGAAATTTCAGAAAATAGCCAAAACTTCAAAAATTCATAGTAATTCAACTATAACTCCAAACGAAATAAATTATATATGAAAAATGATCAGAAAAATCCAATCTATCCATCTGTACCATTTTCATGCATGTTAGAACAACTTATAGCTGCTGTTTAGCACAAATCTTTTAAATGGCATTTGAATAATCACATATGGAGTTTCAATTTGGATTTTGTATTCAAATCAACTTCATTTAATCTGTTGCTAGTTGCATTAGCTCAAACCACAGCATATTTCCATGTCATGATCATGCATCATATTGTGCATTTGCATTGATTGTGTTTCCTTCTCAGTTGCCGGTAATTGCCCCTCTCGATAGAGCGTTAGACGATTTAGTTCGATGACACCGATGAAGAACTATATTATCTTGAAGTGCGTGCAAGCAGAACCCCTTGTTCATTCCGATACAATCCCACTCTCTCGCTCCTGCTCTCTTTTCTGCATTAGGACAACAACGATACAACTGTTACTTGCTGCGGTAGTTGAACCCCTTTATCCTCTGCATGACCTGTCATTCCACAGTAAATAGATGAAACCCACTAGCATGAGTAGGAGTTGCTTGAGCCCTGATGTGCCTACTCATTCATGCTTGTTTGTCATGCCTGCTATTGCTTAGAGTTGTGTCAGGTCTGATTCATCGGGAATGAATCGGAGGTGTGTGAACATGTCCTATTGTTGAGAGCTAAATGTGTGAACACGATTTGGTAAAGGTAGCGGTGAGAGGCCATGTAGGAGTACATGGTGGGTTGTCTCATTGCAGCCGTCCTCAGGAACTGAGTTCTGTGTTTGTGATCCATGAACAGTTACTACCACACATTGGGCTCCGGGCGCTCCAAGCCCTCTCGGCTTCTTAATCACCCTTGTCCTCTGTCCAGGAGTTGCAACTAGTTTCTGGTGTTTGTAGGTAGTGTTAGTAGTCTACCAAGTGGCACCCGGTACAGGTGGGCTTGGGACAGACTAAACCTGATGTACACGTGTACCAAGTGGCACCGGATGGTGGGCTTGGGAACCTGCTCACATCGTTTGGGGCCGTGGCGACACCCGGCCGGATCTCCTTGCAGATGGAACCCGAATAGGCGATAAACCTGGACGAGAGACTTGAGTGTTTAGGTAGGCGTGGCCGACTCCTCGCCCGCTTCCGCTTGAAGGTTGCCGTGGTACATGGCGTGTCAGGCGATAAGTGGCGAGAGCGTGTGTGAAGAAGTACACCCTGCAGGGTTATCATTATCTATTGAATAGCGGATTCCTCGGATATGGAAACTTGGACCCCTTGTACAGTTCATAGACAAGTGAAAGTGGATACTCTAAAATACGCAAGATAAGCGTGAGTGCTATGGATGGCGTTCTCGTAGGGAGACGGGAGCAAATCCATAGTGGTGTATTGATATGGTGAATATGTGGACTCGTGTGCGCCACCTCAAAAGAGTTACTTGCAGTCGTAGTTCAGGTTAGCCACCGAGTCAAAGCTGGCTTGCTGCAGTTAAACTCCACCACCCCCTTTGTTGATAATGATGCATATGTAGATAGTTCTGATGTAAGTCTTGCTGGGTACATTTGTACTCACGTTTGCCTATTTTATGTTTTTGCAGAGAGACTTCAGTCTCACTAGTAGTTCCACATGGACTTCGACGTTTAGCTTGTTACCTCAGCTACGATCTTGTGCCCTCGGCAGGATCTGGTAGATAGTCAGGCTTCTAAGCCTTTTTCATTTGTAGATGTCTCAGACTCGGACATGTTAAGCTTCCGCTTGTGCTTTGACTTGTATGCTCTGAATGCTGGGTCGAGAGACCCATGTTTGTAATATCTCGCTCCTCGGAGCCTATTGAATAAATACTTGAGTCGTAGAGTCGTGTTGTGATGCCATGTTGTATTTGCACATATCGAGCATATTGTGTGTATGTTATTGAAATGCTTGGTATGTGTGGGATCGACTATCTAGTTGTTTATCTTTAGTAGCCTTTCTTACGGAAATGTCTCCTAGTGTCTCCACCGAGCCATGGTAGCTTGCTACCGCTCCGAACACTTAGGCTGGCGGCATGTGTCCTTCTTCGTTCTCGTGTCATTCCTTCGGGAAATGTCACGCGATGAATACCGGAGTCCTGTTAGCCCGCTACAGCCCGGTTCACCGGAGTCCTGCTAGCCCAGTGCTACAGCCTGGATTCACTCGCTGATGACCGACACGTTCGATGCTGGGTCATGGATGCCTGTCCCTGTAAGTCTGTGCCACTTTGGGTTTACGACTAGCCATGTCAGCCCGGGCTCCTTATCATATGGATGCTAGCGACACTATCATATACGTGTGCCAAAAGGCGCAAACGGTCCCGGCAAAGGTAAGGCGACACCCGTGGGAATACCGTGCGTGAGGCCGCAAAGTGATATGAGGTGTTACATGCTAGATCGATGTAGCATTGAGTCGGGGTCCTGACA